>CM040240.1:278928088-278942194 GCA_022545495.1 Chrysanthemum lavandulifolium | reverse complement strand
TTGAAGCTTAGATGGTGATTGTCAAGAAGATGTCCGGGAGGAGGGTGGGAAATGGTTCTTCAATCAACAAACTTTCGGAAAAGGATGTCTCCCTCGGATCAGCGTAAGTGTTATCAATTCCATTGGAATTGACTCATCACTAAGAAATGCATCGACTTCATTCCAAAGTTGTCATCTTCCTCATCGGGGTGAGAGAAGGGATGGAAGAGTCGGGAATAAGACAAGAAGATGATGGATCATTTTTGAGCAATTCATCAATGGGAAGAATGTCTCCCGTAGGATTACAAATATCATCATCCAACTCGGATGGCGAAGAGATTTTGGTTTCATCCACGGACTTAACAATCTCGATCGACAAGCGATGCGGAGGTGGGACAAGTGGTGTGCTCTTAGAGCTAGCGTTTCCACCACTTCCGATGAAGTCTCGATTCTAGATCATCGTCATCATCAAGAACACTCTTGACATCCACAGTACACTTTCAAACCATTTGCTTGAACCGGGGTAATTTTCAAAGCTTTGAGCTCGGCACGTTTTGGTGAACACTCTTAACCGTGAAATTTGAGAGTGTTGCATTGATTCTTCGATTTTGATCAATTGTGGCAACACTCTGTTTGTCTGAGAGGTTTGGAGTTCGGTTAATATTTAACGTGAGCTCTTCGTTGTCAACCCGTATGGTCGACTCTTGACAAACACATCAATCGAGCACGACTCGTTCTTGAAAGCTCTCCCAAGATGAGGGAACTCTAGGATGCGCATCGAAGTCTACTACAACAAAGTCGACATGAAAGTGAAACTTTCCCACATTCATCACGACATACTCGGCTATCCCAGTGGACGAGTTACATTCTGATCCGCTAGCTCGAGTGTCATACGAGTGGATGAAAGTTCGGGAAGAGCAGTTTCTTCCATCTTGAGAGTGGCATGAGGTTAATGCTAAGCGCCAAGATCGGCCAAGGCGGAGCATTGAAACATCCCAAAATCACACGGGATTAGAAACCGGCCGGGGTCTTCAAGCTTTTAGAAGCTTATTAAGAATGGTGTGAGCATTGCTCATTGAGAGGAGTTTAGCCATCTCGATAGCTTATCTTTGTTGGTGAGTAAGCCTATAGCGTGGATGCAAATTTAGGCATTAGAGCGAGAGCATCAGCGAAGCTTATATCAAAGTGAAGCTCATTGAAGATTTGGAAAATTTTTCCATTTGCTCTTTGTTTTGTCTTTGAGCTTCTCATCATTCATTCTTGATGGGTAAGGAAGGCGACTAGACTTTTGAGCGGGATGGAAGGCATTTACGGCTCAGATTTTCTTGAACTTGGGTTCGGAATTGAAGGTTGGACTACGAAGGTGGGACGTGTCTTGATGCCGTGGGCTTGAATAATGCACCTTGTCCGTTGTCTCCTTGGTAACTTGACTAAATGCCACGGGAGGAGGGCATTGGAGTCTTAGGTCCATTGTCGTCTTACCACTACAGTGGTGACGGCTTTCAACTCGGCATTGGGATTGGGAATTGTATTGCTTGGGAGTCCTCCGGAAGATGGCGAAGCTTTGTTCATATTCATGTTCATGGCCTCATCATATTCTTTAACTCATTTGTCTGCCGAGATAATGTGGTATCAATTTCCTTTTAGCTCACCTCTCATGTTATTGATCCGAGTTTGCATTGATCGCATGTTTGCCTCGGTCATTTTCATGAAGTCATTTAGCATGGGAGCTTGAGGAGGTGGTTGATAACTTTGATGATTTGGAGCTTGATATGGTTGAGGTTGGTTGAAATTGTTCCGGTTTTGATTGAAATTTTGTCCTTGATTCGGAACAAAGCGATTTTGATTGCCATGGTTTTGCAGGAGGAAAACCGGTGGTGTCATCCGCTAGGTGCAGTAGTGAGGATCGACTGTGGTCGGTATTGATTGTGGTTTACAAAGCTACGGGAGCTTGGTAAAGGAAGCATCGGTTGCTTGACAATCATAATCGCATGTGGACCACTACAAGTTTCACACACCTTGTTTACGGCTTTGGTAGGTTCGGGTTTATGAATTTCGCTTTTGATTTCCTTTACCTCTTTTATCATACAATGGATGATGTCCGTTAGAGCCGCTTAACGGAGCGGCTAACTTCGAGAAGAGTTACGGATGAAGAAGCGGTGTTGAACATTGACTTTGTTGCGAAATAGGAACTTTGATTTTGCTCATAAATCTCAATCACATCTTTAGGTTTCGATTCAAGATATTGCCGCTGCTGCTGCATTCAAGGAATCTTGATCATTACCGTTCAACCCATTGTAAAAGATGTTGACTTGTTGAAGCTCAAGTGAATTCATGATGGGGCATTTCACGAGGAGATCTTTGAATCTCTCCATGCCTCTCAAAATTTTCATCGAAATTTTGCGAAATCGAAATTTCATTTTTGATTAGTCGTCTTTGATGGAGGAAAGAAGTAATTCACAAACTTTTGAACAAGATCCTCCCAGTTTCGATAGATCGAGGGGTTCTTTTTCCGACCAAATCCGGTTTGTCCCTCGAGAGAATGGAAAAAGCATCAACTTGATGACTTTTTGAGGTACATCCTTGAAATTGATAGTTGAGGTTAACTTGTTAAACCAGCGGATGTGTGCATCTGGTCTTCTCGATCGAACACGCGGAATTGATTTGTAGACACAAGTGTGATCAAATGTGTCTTCAATTGAAGTGATCGAGTTGATAACCGGTAAAGCGATGGCATCTCCATAACCCTCGGTGGGTGCACGGAGCATTTCCGCCATAATGCGTTAAATACGCCATATTGTTGTTTGAAATAATGCGAATCTCGGGTTCGACTATTTGGGCGAACACGTCTCGAGCGTCTTCTTGGAATTTCGCTAGATCACGCAAAGGACTCAATGATCTAGAAGAGCGAGTGCGCATGCACTAGAGATAACTCTAAGGGATCTCGAGTTAAGAAGAGAAATGGAATTATGAAAATCTTTCGAGATGAGAATGAGAATTATGAAGGCGTTTTATAAAAATGGGGTGAGGAGAATCTTTTGGGTTTTACGGTTGCGAAGCGTCGATATCACAACAAAATCAATTAACACAAGATCGAGGTAAAACAACGATGAACTTAACCAATAATCCAAAATGAATGGCTTCTTTGAAAAAGGTACACCAATCACAATGGACACAAAGGCAAGTTTTAAATCTTTAGTTCGGGAACTTATTATGGTCGCACCCCAGTTAGGTAGTGCCTTTGCCTTGGTTTTCGGTGGTAATCTTTTAAGTTGTTATTTATTAGAAAGCAGCGAATCTTTTTGTATTTTATTATTTGATACATATATAGAAACAAAAGAAAAATATTTTTGTTTTTATCGTTTTGGATGTTTTGGGTTTTGGATTTTTATGAGAAAATATGGATATATATATAGATGGATATATGGATGGTATAAACAAATGAGTGAGTATTCAAACAACTAATCGCTAGGCGTAAGACAATAGCACTGACTCCGGCGTGGCGTAAAAATTTGATCTGCATGAAACCGTCAAGTTTTCTCCATAAGCAAGAAACTTAAAACGACTTAAGCACGGATGCAATGAAGATCACGAGGAGTATAGTGTTTCCCGGTCGTTATGTCCCGGTGAGCTATGCGATGATTTATCAAGCGTTTAGTGATCGAGGAATTTGAACGGAAAAAGGATTTGTGATTATGATTATAACTAAGAAAAAGCCAACAAATAACAACGGCTTAAATGAAAATTAAAGAAAGTTAAAAAGATAAAATCTATTAAATAAACGCTATCACTATATTTAAAATGATGAACGTTTAAAACTTGAAACTAAAAACTTACGTTTAAAATAAAATCTACGTAAACGTACAAAATAAAAAGTGAAACTTATACAATAAAAATCCTAAAAATATGAAAAATACATTTTTACAATCCTAATGATAAAAGAAAATTTATATAAAAAGAAAATTATTTTTATAACTAATTATCTAATTATTATTAATTAAAAACTATTTTTAACTATTAAATAATTACCTAAAATACAAGAAATTAGGAAATAAAGCTAGAAAAATAAAATTATGAAATGGAAAAGTCTAAAATATCAAACTAGAATTTTCAAAACTATTTTGTATTTTTCGATTATTTTCTATTTTTATGAATTTTAAACTATTAAAAATAATTAAATTGCTAAAAATTACCAAATAAACTATGAAAAATCTGGAAAATTACTTTTCACTTTTATATTTATCTAAACTTAAGAAAATTGAAAAATTATTTTTGAACCTTTTAAAATTTTTATATTAAAGGCTAATTAAAAATGATTAAAAACTACTTTAAATTAGGAAAAATAGCAAAACAACTTGGAAAAATCTGAAAATTTCAGGAAAACTCTAAAATGATGTGAGGAAGCTAGGAAAATTGGAAAAACAAGCACTTGTGTGGAGAAATCTAAAACTGCTTAAACAAGTGCTTATTAATAAGCACTAAAATAAGCCAAATGAGACAAATAAACCACCCACTGATTACAGAAGTTCTATACTACTAAAAGTGACCAATTGCAACTAAAATCAACAAACTTCAATCACTGAATAACAAACTACAAGGATTTTATGTCTATGAATTTTAAGTCTAAAACAGATTCTGAGTGGCAACTTTAAGCACAAGCAGAAGCTTAAAAATAAGCTCAAACTAAAATCTACAAATTGGAACTTGTAAAGGACCTGGGTGAGAGTATTTAGACCAAAAATCAGACCATGCTAAGCTCTATTGATCCCTGTGCACAAGCTACAAGATCTGTGAAAAACTCAGTGTCAACTGAGTTAGTGGTGCAGGGCAGTTTGGGCTTAAAAGGAGAAACATTTGAGGCTTTTAAATAAATGGCAAAATTCCACAAAAATCTTGATAAGAAGAGGACCAGTGAGCTTTTGAAATACCAAGATTCACTGAGTAAGTCCCGAAATGAACTCAAAACAATTCTTTCTAAATGAGCCCAAAACAGATTTTTGCACTTTTTGACTTTTGACAAAATGATGAAGTTTGACTGAAATGAACTTTGGATCCAATTTTATCACTGAAAATGATGTTATGAGATGGAACAAGTGTAATGCAAGCAATATTATGGATTTCTAAACACAAAATTATGATTTGCAATCCCAAAATACACAACAGTGGACAGTTAGACAGGTTTAGAATCAATTTTGACTTTTGTGGTTGCAGGCACCAATACTTTGACTCAGTTGAGCTCAATTACACTTAACAAACATGAACCACTAAAACCTAACTACTGAATAAACCTTTATGACAGATAAAACAGTAAACCCAAACACCCCTTTATGTTACTGATATGAGCTCAAAACAGATTAGAACAATGAAACAACTGATTTAATGATCAAACTAACTTAAGACAACCTAGATACTACTATTACCACAGATTTTAACAAATTTCAACTACAAAAACTTACTATGCTAAGAAACTTATAAAACACTTACACTTTGTCCCAAGCCACTATGGCTAGCAAGCTGTGAAACAAGTACCACTAACCTATCAAATCCACCCCAATAAGCTATAATTCACCCCATTCCATGCCTGCAACAACCCATCTCCAATTCTGCTTCAATTTTCACCATTTGACTTTTTGTTGACCAATATCAAAGAAATGTTGAAACTTGATTATAAGCTTATAAGAAGCTATTATAAGCTTAAATAAGCTTATATGAGATTGATAGTGAAATGCTTAAAGCTTTGACAAAAGAGTTTGAAACTTAAAATTTCAACGATGGGTATAAAATGTGGCCAGTCATTACTTGGAATTCAAACTTGAAATGAGTTGTACACTTAAAACTATTGTTTGATACAAAATAAGCTTAGAAATACAGATGAAAGTTATTTAAGACAAATTAAACTACAATTCGACATACATGGTAAAAAAAATAAAAGCTAACTCTTTCTTTGAAGCTTCTCTTGGCCTTTTATACACCCAAGTCTGTCTCTCTCCTCCTTCTGAATAAATCCCAGCACAAAAAGTGACCATTGGATCACTACAATTGATCATAGCCGTTTAAACCATTTTGGCGCCAATTCTTGGTTTAACAGCTGGAGGTGGGCAGGGGTAGGTATGGGGCGCATTTAATGTTTTCTTGGCTCATTGTGTTTGGAGGGGGGAAGTAGTGATGATGGTTGAGTGTATCAGGTGAGTTGCAGGGGGGGTGATGATGGGTTTGGTTAACACCCGTGAGGGAGAGAGGGAAGAGATGGGTCAAACTACATTTGACCGGTATTAAACAAAGGTGGGTTGGATTCGGGTATAAACCGGGTAAAGGGTTTGGGCTAGGGGTAATTGGATTGGGCCAAAGATAATATAGGGTCCGTTTGGAAGAGTTAACAACACAAGGACCAATCTTGTAACTTTTGAAATTCCAGGGACCAAACATGCACTTTCTGAATTTATGATCCAAGGGCCTAACTTGCCATTTTACATAATCCAAGGATTACAATTGCCACTTTTTAAAATTCCAAGGATTAATTTTTGACCATTTTAAAAGTTCAGGGACCAAACTGCAATTTCTCAAATGTTTTTGGATTTTCCACCAAAGGACTAAACATGACAATTTATGATTTTAAAAGGACCTTTGGTGATTTTTCTTTTGAAATTTTGTGCTCAGGGTCTGTTTTTGACAACTTTTGAAACTTGGGGACTAAAGCGCAATTTTGCAAATTTGATATGTTTTCATCGATTTTGATATTTTGGATTTAAAACACATAAAACACTGATTTGTGATATTTTGATCATTTTGATGTGTTTCTGAGTGTTTTCAGATGATTTTGCAGTTTATATTGTACAAAAATGATGAGTATTTAGACACTCATCATTCATCAAGTTCATCAGTTGAAATTCCTTCCATGAAAAATCAGGGAGAAAAGACTATGATGGAATTACTAGCAGAAGAACAAATGGAAAGTATAAAACATATGTATGCTACTCCTTCTCAACTCCCTCAATCTGTTGTTATCACACCCGATATTCCCACTCACTCTCTAAACATGGGAGACGAGCATCTTGTCCAAATTCCAAGAGAATCACAGGGAATTCTTGATCATGTGTGTGATATCCCTCCTCCTCTTGTCTTCCAAAATGATCATATTGAGATGTTCTCGATTACGATGAGGACTATTCTTTATCTTGTGGAGACATAAGTTATGTGGGGAATTACCTTACGAGCTGTCCGACAGGAGAAGAGAATGATGAAGAAATAATCCAAGGCGAAGCTCTTCGTCTTACATTATTGAATGTTAATCTTCTCATTTCTAGAATCGAGGCTTTTAATGAAAAGCCTACTTCATATCCTATCCCTTTGAGGATAGTGAACTTTTGTTCGATGATTCTATTCGGAATTGCAAGCGTTCCATTTTGATCATATGGGAGAGAAGATTAGTGGTGTTACCACTTCTCATTCTCATAATTCTCTCCCGATTATGAATCATTCACTTTTGAGGAGTTCCTAGTGAACTCACTCAAATCAATCGAATATGAATCATTAGCCTTTGAGGAGTTCTCTGTGAACTCACTCATATCATATCTCTACCGGAGTATGATAACTTCTACTTTAATCTAGACACACCGGGATATGTCTAGACCAATTGAGCTTAAAAGATGAAATTCATGCTATTATGAATTCTCCTTCGATGATGATGAGTTAGTCAAGATTATTATCATGACTTTCTTTCTCTTCTTCACCTATCCCGTGGCTTCTCCTGTTCTTCACTCCTTGGGAATGAAGACATTATTTTGATCCCGACATTTTCATTTATCATTTTGAGCGGTTCTATGTATATCTCATCGGTGTGGAACTTTCACGTACTTCAATGTTTATACAAACATTTTGAATGAAAGTCCGATAAGTTGTCTCTTCCACTTACTTCCCCATGAACAAATTAATTAGGGGTCGAGTCAAGCTAGCGACTCGGTAATCAAAAGCGATAGTTAAACATGGGTTTTCACCGTGTCTACCACCTTAGTGTGGGGAGATGCCCCACATGTTGTATCTGATCTAAAAATGAATGAAAATTGTAAATATTAAAAAGAGAATAATTGTTGTGTTTCTACACTTGGCTAGTAATGTTATCTTTTACGTTCTAAGTTTTGGCATAACAGCGGTACTTTGAATATTGAGGACAATATTCATTTCTAAGTGTGGGGGGGAATTAAGCGAATTTGATCATAAATGTACCCATTTTAGTCCCTTTTCCCCAAAATGACCAAATTTAAAATTTTTTTAGTGGAAGTACTATGTACTAAACACAACAAATGGTAATCAGTCCACCATGTCTAACCCACATAAGGATTGGCTAATCCGAGACAAGCGGCTCTTGGTAAAGATATCTCAAATCCGTTGATGGCTTGCATTGCCCAAAATTGTATGGTGTTATTCACCATATCTTTAATTAGTGAAGAGTTGGCTAGCCCGCAAGTTTATGGCTTGTGGTAAAGGCGATTGGAAATACATAATTGGTAATCGACTCACCAAAGATAATATTGATAATTTATCTAAGAGTTGGCTAGTCCGAAGCAAGCGGCACGGTAAAGACAAATCAAATCCGTTCTGACTTATGATTTGCTCAAAATCATTTGGTTATCATTGTACCAAGGTTCTTACGAAATAAAACAATTGGCTACTCGAGTAAATGGCTTTTGGTAAAGAGATGAAATCCATTAATTTTCTCAAAACATTGCTAGGGACTAGCAATATCTTAGTGTGGGGATTGATGAGTGTCTAAATACTCATCATTTTGTACCATTTAAACGCAAAAACATCTAAAACACTCGAAATGCATCAAAATGATAAAATATCACAAATAAGTATTTTATGTGTTTTAAATGCAAAATATCAAAATCGGATGAAAACATATCAAGTTTGCATAATTGGCGGTTTTAGTCCCCCAAGTTTCAAAAGTTGTCAAATTTAGTCCCTGGTAAATCAAAATAAAGTAAAATGTCATTTAAGGTCCATGGGATTCAAAAGTTGTTAAAACAAACCCTTCAAAGTTTAAAAATTGCAAAATTACAACTTTGGTCCCTCAACTTTGAAAAATAGCAAAATTAGTCCTCGGGTATTTAAAAATAGAAATTTATCAAATTATACCCTTGTACTATTCACATGTTACAATTTAAGCCCTTGTGATAACTTTGGAATATTTGCGGGTTTAGTCCTTTCATTTGCGAAATTTACATAATTGGTCCTTGTTATTAATACAAAACCAAAGCGGACCCTTTGTTATTATTAAACCCAAATCAATCCTACAACCCAGTGACCCAATATCTAGCCCAAACCCCTCGGTCAAACAAAGTCAAAGCAGCCAAACCACCTCCACTGTGCTTCCCTCTCCCATGTTGCATCCCAAAACCGGTGATGGTTTTCTCCACCTTTCCACCTCACTACCACCTTTACAGCTATCCACCAACCCCCCTTCCACCTCCACATCCACCAAATTACATTTAATGCAAAAACCTGCTCAAAGACTTTTCCCGCCAAAAATGCCAAGTGTATGGTTGTGATGAATTCGTAGGATCCAAGAGCTGGAATGAAGTGGGAATTAATCAGAGGTCGACAAGGATTAAAAAGAGGTCAATAAATATATAAAAGGAGAGTAAAGGGAGTAGTAGTGTAGGTAGTGTAGTTTAGTTTTGACATAGTGTAATTTTCATTCTCAGTGTTTGTTTAAGCTTTCAAGCTTTGAATTAAGTAATTTCAGTGTGTTATAAACCTATTTCAATAATCAATTTTAAGTTTCCCTGTTTGATTTCAGTTTGTGCAATTGTCAATTTCAAAAATCTCAATAGGGTCGAATGTTGTTTTTAGTTGTTGTTAAGGATTCATAAGCTAATATAAGCTCCTATATAGCTTATATAAGCCATTAGATATCTTCAAATTCAGTTTAGAGCTTTAATAGAAAAATTTCCAAAAATACCAAGAAATTAGTGAAAATTAAAAAAACCTATGGAGAAATGATCAAGGCGTTGGAGCGAGCTGATTTTGGATTGCTTTTTGGTATAGAGCTTCTTGGGAAGCTATAGGTTGTGATCTCGGTCTTTGGTTCTCGGTTTTGAGCTTGGACTCATGTTGTAAGCAATTTCTAAAATTAGCATTTCATAGTTTATGTGTTTAAGGTATGTTAATTTTAGTCTATCTTGTCTCATTATAGTTAATGTAAGTTAATTAATAGCTTTCTTGGTTTAAAAACTTGTTTTAGTGTTAAAAGCTTCAATTCAGTCCACATAATGTAAGTCTCATTTAGGTCTATCTCACTCAGTCTAGTCATTAGTTGCATCTGTTTTCAATCTAAAGTCAA
This sequence comes from Chrysanthemum lavandulifolium, assembly GCA_022545495.1. Taxonomy (NCBI): domain Eukaryota; kingdom Viridiplantae; phylum Streptophyta; class Magnoliopsida; order Asterales; family Asteraceae; genus Chrysanthemum; species Chrysanthemum lavandulifolium. The sequence continues at coordinate 278,931,873 of CM040240.1, read as the reverse complement.
AATTCACTCTAATCTGTTCTTAAATGCACATCAGTTAGATGCAGTTTTCCATAGCTTGCATTTTAGGATTAAAATCACTAAAGTCATCTTCATTAGGTCATATTACATCTAAAAACTTCATTTCCAATCTGGTTTAGTGGATCAAATCTCATTAAAGTCAAAATACCATTTCGAGTTAAAATTGAAATCTTGTTCATTCCGGTTTTTGTAAAACTTTTCATAAGTTTCATATGTTCAATTCTAAGTCAAAATCATTGAAACTGTGGGAATTGCTGGTTCAGTTGCTTAACTTTTGATATCTGACTTTTAGAGAATTTTTGTAAGTCTTTTTAAGGTCTAAATAAGCTATACAAGTAGGCCTCATATGCCCTGTTCACACTCAGCTAATACTGAGTTGTGAACCAGGCATCTTGCAGCCTTTGCATAGGGCTCAGTTTACATAGTTAGGGTCTAAAAATTGGTCTATGTGTAGTGCGCTGGGTGATCTCTAGGTCCCAACTTGGTTTTCCCATTTAGCTTATTAGGATAGCTTATTCATTAGCTTAAAGTAGCCCCTAATAAGCTGTTTTGCTTAAATAATCCCATAAGCTCAAATCTAGTTTAAGCTTATTTAGTGATCTAGAAGTCTTGTTAATTAGTTAAGTTAGACTTAATTTAGCATAAATTAGTGTCTTGATCACTTAGTGTAATTTGGTAGCTTATAGCTTATTTTAGTAAACTTATTTAGGCGCTTTACACTACGGTTTCATAATCTTGCACATAAGCATATGTTTTTATATTGTTTATAGATTTAGAATAATATTTTAGACTTTTCCTAAATTTTCATAATTTTTCATAAGCTGTTTGCTATTTTTCTTATTTTAAATCGGTTTTAAGACTTTTTAATTAGCTTTTATTACAAATAAATCGAAAAAGTTTAAAAAATATGTTTTCAATTTTCCTAGATTAAGATAAATATAAAAGACAAAAAATATTTTTCCATAATTTTCTTAGTTTAAATAGTATTTTCTAGCATTTTAATTAGTTTTAAATAGTTTTAAATTCATAATAAATACATAAAAGCATAAAAATATATTTTCAGTTTTAAAATTAGTTTTATAATATTTTAGATTTTTATAAGTTATAATTTCATTTTCTAGGTTAATTTTATATTTTCTTGTATTTTAGTGCATTTTAAATAATTAACAAATAGTTTTTAATTAATAATAAATAGATAAATAGTCATAAAATAATTTTCTTTTCTAATAATTTTCTTTTATTATTAGGATTGTAAAAATATCATTTCATATTTGTAGGCCTTTTATTTCTTAAAACTCACGTTTTATTTTAAATGCGTTACGTAGTTTTAATTTAAGCGTCGTTTTAGGTTTTAAACGTTAATCAATTTTAAAAAATAGTGATAGCGTTTATTTAATATAATTTATCATTTTAATTTTCTTTAATTTGCATTTAAGCCCCTGTAATTTACAAACTTTTTCCTTTAGGTATAATTATTCATAATCACAAACCTTTTCCCATTCAATATCACCCGATCACAGATTCGTTTGTACTACGATGTTCACACCTCGTTGGGACTTAACGACCGGGGATACACTAAACTCTCCGGATCTTAATTGCATTACGTTCTCGATGTTTGACTTTTATTACGGTTGACCATTCCCAGTGGTTGATTTGTGTGATAAAGCGTGACATTTGGACCCAATCGATAAACACTTAAATGGTTTCGACTTTTACTTCCTAAGCGCCGTATTTATATTCCTAGATGTTGCATAATTTGCTAATCATACATTGTGGCAATCTGTTAGCACTGTAAGCGTTTTTTTAAAATATGCTCCCACATTATGTCATCGTCGCATACTTATATGGCAACTAACTGCATAATCATGGCTGATAAGGGAAAGGCGGAATGATAACATCAAATAGTCACGAATATTTAGTGCAATTTCCCAGATAATGATTATCATTTATATCATTTATCACGGTTCGTTTTTTCTATTGTTTTCCACTTTCGGGTAAATTACGAGCATTTGAGCTAAAGAGGCGGGCGGAGAAATATCAAAGATTTATCATAGTATGCGGACTTTAAAGAAGTTACGGCGTAACTTATCTCTCATATTACGCCGTAACTAAAGCGTGACTCGAAAAACCAACTCATCGAAGGTTCTGGCGTAACTCTCCCCAAAGGCTACGGCGTAACTATATTAGGTCAAATGAGGTTCCACGCCCGATAACTACGCCGTAACTATTTCACCAACTACGGTGTAACTAAGTATATTGAAGACTACGGTGTAACCACTAATAAGGTTACGCCGTAACTAGCGAATCTAGTGCTAAATCACGGAGGAATTGATGGTTCGGCATAACTCTTATATTAGTTACGTGTAACCCATATCTGCCTATAAATACCCCACAATTCCAAGATTTCTAATCATCCCATTCCACACATAACAACCGAGAACGTGGGAAAAAGCCAAAGGCGGTCTAGAGAGCATCTGGAGTCTCTCTCGAGGAGAAACCACTCCCTACGATAAGCATTAGCATTTTATCTTTTCTTTACTTTCGATTCATGTATTTCGTAACTTTGAATATTGAATTAATTTGTATGGTTAATATGAGCTAAGCACCTCTTGGTGTTAGCCTAGTTATGATTCCTTAATTGTTTTGTTTGCGTTTACATAACTTCCGTATAATTATTTCTAAGTGTATGCATGCATAGTTTATTGGTAGCTACCACTTGTTTCGGTAGTTTTGAATGGTGATAGAGGCCAATTGCCTAGGAGATATGACCAACCGACCCTAGGTGGCGGATTTGAGGCAGGAAGGGTTAGATATGACCAACTGACGACCACTTTCCATTTGTGCGATTTGACCAATGATCACATACCGTTTGGATGAACTTAAGAATTAGGGGTGAGTTTTAAGTTGCTAACGCCGGCACTCACTATTATAAATCTAGCATGTGGCGGTACTTAATGACTTGGCGTTGGGGACCGGGAACAACAGGACTTATGAGGGACACGACTTCTCTGTGGTGGCATCTTTGCTTGATAGGTTAGGCGAATTAACCAAATCTTGTCCTCGACTTTGACCCCACTGAAGTAATTGGAAGTAAGTAGACATAGACATAACTAGCTAGGAGGAATAACTAGGTTAGCACCATTCTCCTCTATTGATTTACCCTTTGCCTTTATTTGTTGTTTTCTGCATTAGTAGTTAATTAATTAATTCCTTATCGAAATCTTTATTAAAATCTGTGACACTTAGACTTAGTAATAATCCTACACACATAGCTCTTGGGACGACCTCGCTTTACCGAATACTACACTACACGCGACCGGGTACATTGCCCGTTAGTGCATTAGGGTAGACCATAGGTATAACGAGACTTTATAAATATTAAAACCTAGTCAGTAAAACCTGTATTAAGTTTTTGGCGCCGTTGTCAGGGAGCTATTTTAGGATTTCATATTAAGTCTATTTTTAATTTTCTTTCTTAAATGTCGGGATACAAGACTCGCTGACTCGAGGCCTTTTCAGCCACCCATTCGACGATCCGGAGAAGCAATTTCGACAAGGAAAGTTTACTCTCGGTTCCTATTCACAAAATATTCTCATTTTACAAATCGAGACCAATCCGACGAGAACTAGGGTCATCAATGAAAATAATATCGATGACTTAACTATGGAGCGATGTTTGGAGCGACCAAATGAGAACTACAAATGAAGCTTAGCACATGATTCTAATCTTGAAAATACTCTATTCCGGATCAAATTATTCGAGAGCT